>OX451741.1:674281266-674306266 GCA_948472305.1 Vicia faba
ATCAACCGAGCTAAGATCATTCATAATGAGCAAGGAAAAAATATATAGGGTGAGCAGGCTGTTAAACTGAAAAGATAACTCTTTCCGGGGCCCCCGCCAACGTCTCTGGACTCCCTAACGTTGCCGTCAGCCCCCACGTCCCGGTTCAATAATTTTAACCCGATTCCCTTTCGGTGTACACGCTTAGAGCGCTATCAGACGGGCTTCCCCCGTCCCTTAGGATCGACTAAACCATGTGCAAGTGTCGTTCAGATGGAACCTTTCCCCTTTTCAGCCTTCAAAGTTCTCATTTGAATATTTACTACTACCACCAAGATCTGTACCGACGACCGCTCCGCCCAGACTCGCGCCTCGGGTTTTGCACTTTCGCTGTTTCTAGCTCCCACTTATCCTACACCTCCCAAGTCATTTCACAAAGTCGGACTAGAGTCAAGCTCAACAGGGTCTTTTTTCCCCGCTGATTCCACCAAGCTCGTTCCCTTGGTTGTGGTTTCGCTGGATAGTAGACATGGACAATGGGAATCTCGTTAATTCATTCATGCGTGTCACTAATTAGATGACGAGGCATTTGGCTACCTTAAGAGAATCATAGTTACTCCCGCCGTTTACCCGCGCTTGGTTGAATTTCTTCACTTTGACATTCAGAACACTGGGCAGAAATTACATTGCGTCAAAGACCACGACCAGTATAAATATAGTAATCCCTTTACAATTATGGAATCAGAGATTGTGTCACATAGGTTAAGGACTGAACATCCACTACTGCTGTCTGCAACAAAGGTACAAGTATATATGATATGTATTTGCATAATTTGATCCCTCGTCCTTTGTATATGTATAATTGTCTATTATTATATATGAAAAATACATATCTTTTACAATTGTATTTTATTGGAAGGTCTCGATGGTGTTAAACAGTATTCTTGATGACTTTAAAATTTATTGTGCACTAATCAAAAAGGGGATGAAGGGTGTGTTATTTGACTATGACACTGGTTCCGCTGAGGGATTTGGTTGTACTCTGGTAAATGCATTTATTTGCTAAGTAAATTTTAATACTTTTTTTTGTTGCTTATTCTCAAATGTCATAAATTTGCAGGAGGCCGAGCTTGCCCTGAAGTATAAGTACAAAAATGTTACTAGAAATTTCGAGTTGTTGAAAAGTTTCTTTTGGAAAATATATAATAAGCAGGTTTCTTCTAGAAGTATTGGCAAAAGGAAATCAACAAGTCAGTCATCTGGAAGAAGCAAAATCTCCAAAAGCACAAGCTCAGTGAATAAACAATATACGCCGAATATGATTAAATTGAAAGAAAGAATGGAAAAGGAAGTTGATTGTTAAGCTGAAAAGTTTATCCACAAATTTTTAGTTGAAGAGTTTCAAGACCCGAACAAATGTGAACTATTTTTGAGCTATGATACAGATAAATTTCAAAAGAATATTTTGCAATTAGTTAGTAAAATTTATAAACTTTTGTGTTGAGAAGCCAACTTATGTACTGTACTTATAATTAGTTAATTAGTTTATGTAATTTATGTGAAGGTGGACCAATCGGTAGCACTCTTCAAAACATGCACGTGTAATAATAGTAACAAGTAAGATTTAAGTTTATTTATTTTATTTAAATATATATATATATATATATATATATATATATATATATATATATATATATATATATATATATATTATAATTAAGTTTTATTAGAATTAGATTAGTTAAATTCTATCTTCTTTATTAAAATATTAAAATATGTTTAGATTAATTAGACTATTTTCTTGCAAAAACACAAAAAAATATTAATTGATTAGTTTTTAGTTTTTCATATTAAAATACTAAAAAATATAGTTTATTTTGATTTCATTTTTCTTTTCAGATTTTAATATGCTTATTTTTAGATTTTTCTTTAGTTAATTTTGATTAATGTTTGCTAATATATTTGTCATTTATTCACTCATCTATTATTTTCATATTCCATTAATAACACTTTCATATTTATGTGAGGTACAATCATTGAGCCTTTGTACGAATTCGTGGATACTTGCAAGTTACATAATTTTGTGCATATAATCGTGTTATGTCCACTTTAATTTTCATTTGGGTTTCTAATGTTATTTTTCATCCCCATTCGGCAAATTGTAATCCCCTATCCCGAAGCCATGTAATAGCGTAAAATTTACATTTCGCACTTTAATTTTCTGTAAATATTAACTGCTAGATGTATCCTAATAGGATTGCATGGAAAGATTAAAATTGAACATAGGATAACTCTAACTTCAAGATAAATAACTGAATACAACACACTTTTTATTTCGCACACACTCACCTCTAGGGTACACCCCTCTTGGTTGTCTTACGAATAAAAAGGGTCTCATCTCTAAAAAGAAAGTAAAAAAGAATAGAAAAGACCAAAACTTAGGGTAAGTTACTGTTAATTTGCTTGCTCAATCGAAAACAAATAAAAAAGCTTTTCATATCACTTTTTTTCAAAACAAAGGCTACACTTTCATTACAAGTTAAAGTCATTTTCAAACTTTTCTTGTTCTAATGCACCTCACACTTTTTAAGAAAACAAACAAAATGAGCTAAGCAAATTAAGAGTCTGTAGATAACTACGGATGAAAAGCGTGCTTATACCTTCCCTTTTCATAACTTACCCCCCGAGCCCGTTTATTTAAAAAGATTTTTTTCTGTTCTTTTTTACCTTCCAAGATTTTGGATAAAATAAAAGTCGGTGGCGACTCATGCTTACCGCGACATTTTAAAAGTCAGTTCAAACCACCGAATTATAGACGATAATACCCCCATTTGAACCTCGACTTCTCATGGCACACATGGCTCAACTAGCGAGATCGGACACCTCCAAGTCAACCATGACTCCACTCTATCCTAGTGTTCATGTGGAAAACCCATCGCCTGTCTATTGAGCCTTTTATCAGATTCAGTGCTCTTGATTAGCATGGATATTTCCAAAGTTGACAGATCCTCTCCCTGTAGACACTGTTTTGACAGTAAATTGCAACAAACATGAGAATAACTCTACTGGGGGTAGAAAAATCACGTTCAGTGCTCTTGACTGACATAGATATTTCTAGTGTTAATATATTCTCGCCCCCTCCACGAATTGCAGACAGTAGATCATTACGAACATGTACAAATATGTTAAAATAGGTTCATAGTTGACAATCCTCGCCCCGCCGCGAATTGCAATCCCCGCTCCGCCCTTGTCACAACTGTATTCATAATTTCTCAACACAACCGTTTTTGTTGAGGTGTCTCAACAAGACCAAGACATGAGGTGTCTCAGTGGTTGCTACTAATTGTTAGATAGATGTTTTGCAAGAAAAAAGGAAAAGTTAGCATTGAAGATGAATTAATGACTTTTTGGTTCCACTCAAAGATCTAACTTCTTTGGTTAGACGTCCTGTACGGACTCCGTCTTCTAGTCGCATTCCCATCTTTACCATTTGCGTCTTCTGAGAACTATGTCTTGTTCAGGGTGGAGAATGACCTAAAAATGAATAACATGAAATTGAGAAAATGCTCAATTTCATAAGTAACTAGTTACCAAATATAATGTACACAACTGTAAATAATTACCTGGTTGTGAGGTTCCGCCCTTGTCACAAATATATATATATATATATATATATATATATATATATATATATATATATATATATATATATATATATATATATATATATATATATATATATATATATATATATATATATATATATATATATATATATATATATATATATATATATTGACCTAATAAAATTTTTATTTATAAATTATAAAATATTTATTTAATAAAAGTAATAATAATACAAAAAAAAATTAAAAGAAAAGGAACATTAATGCAAGGCCACTAGTAAGCATTCTCATTCTGCATATTCTACTGTAAATCAAATTCTACTTCAAACATAACCAAATCATGCATAATCCAATTTCACTTAAAATTCATACCAATATTTCTGTTTGTTGTGGGTATTACAGAGGTTACTATTCAACATCAAGCACCACCATCCAAAATAAACATAACATACAAAAAAATGATGTTCAATTTGATGTCAAAGTTCTAAGTCCATGCATCAAAATTGAACACCAACAAAATATTAAGCAAATACATGCAAAAAAAAGATCTAAAAAAACTTAGAAAAGTCAACACTCAATTTTTTTCCAACTGATTGCGGGTGTACCAACCAACAGGAGGATATTGCCCACATCTGATGATTTTCTTCAGGAGGATATGCAACTGTAATTTCCTGCATTATGATAAAAGCCAAACCTCATTGATAAAACTTTACATTACAATAAAAAAACACATTCTTCATCTAAGAAAATGGCACAAACATATCTGATTATATCATTTCTAACATCAAACTCAGTGGGCACAACCGATCTTGACACCACATCAATAAAAATAAAAATCTAGAACAAACAATGGTCTTACTTCATTAGGAAGAGCTCCCTAGAGAAAAACAGCATCCTGAATTGAGGAAGGCCATACGCCCCCGCAACCATCATTCCCATTCTAGCTTGATAATTCATGGCCACAAGACGCTCTATGGCATAACGGCCCTAAAACCCACCAGAAAATTTCAAAAGGTCAACAACATTCTCCATTAGTACATATTTCGGCTTCAGGAAATCAATTATGTCCATATAAATAAGCAATTGCTTGTTTTTAACATCCTCTAGTGGCTCTTCATCATTATGAGATCGATTGAAATCGCTAATTCCTTGGCAAGGTGGTCCTCCACAAATAAAATCAGCTTGACCCTGAACAAGCATATAAAACCCGTTGAAAGAGCATTAGAAGTTAAAAAATTGACTTAGAGTAACCCAACAGTTAAGAGTGGCCAATTAGCTTCGACAGAGTCACCAATCAACTGGACTCTTAAGTTGTTTCTTTTTCTAATTTCTCACTTACGTTTTTTTCTAGAATGGGAGAGTTGCCAAAGGCTTATCATCAGAGAGTCCTTGGATAGCTAAACCTAATGTGTATCTGAGGCCAAGAGCCACGGGAACAACCACTGCATTCCCAACTTGCATATACCTGCATTCAACAAAGAACCATTGAGTGCCAAGTTATACTTATAATATAAAAGATTACATTTAGTAATATTTCTAAACATACCTCTCTTTGATAGGGCCACAAAGTTTATAGAAATCAGGAAATCACTGCAGTCTTGCATTCTCTCGGATACTAAGAACTATGTCTTATTCAGGGTGGAGAATGGCCTAAAAATGAATAACTTGGAATTGAGAAAATGCTCGATTTCATAAGTAACTAGTTACCAAATATAATATACACAACTTTAAGTAATTACCTGGTTGTGAGGTTCCACCCTTGTCACAACTGTATTCACAATTTCGTCCCACCATAATCGACGAAATGGTCTGTTGTTTTTCAGCAGGTAGATGAGATGTTTGATTTAAATAGAATAACCAAAAAACATAATAACATTGAGACTCCTATCACTATCAACACTCATCTTCAATGTACCAACATTGCTTCCACAAGTTCTTTTCGACACAAACAAGAACATAGTAACATTCAAACTCCTGTAACCATCAACACTCAATTAGTTTATTTCTTAAAATATGCTTTTTATTTCAGGTGCAATGGAAGGGTTATGTTTCCAGTTAGTGTTGATGGGTTGATTTTGCAGTGAGATTCTTTAGTGGTAGGTTAGTTGACACCGGTTTATTACACCGTATGCCAACCAGCGTATGTATCTAACTGTTTTAGGCAAACCAATTGAATAAAAAATTATTAAATAATTAATGAGTATTAAATAATTAATGAGTATGTATTCCATGTATAAAATATGGTGTGAGTGTAAAATATAGTTTCAAATCAGCATATCTCTTAAAAAAGCCTCAACCTAGACCACAAACGTGATTATCTATAGACCTTTCTAAACAGAGTAAACATGGTTAGTGTGAGGGCCATCAATTTCTAATATATGAATTGAAATTAGCATTCATAACATATAACTAAACAGATCGGGTGAGAAAAGTGAGTTCATATGACTGTTTCCACCTGCAATTCTTCTATGCAAATAAGACTTGGACAGAACAATGATCAAAGGAGTAATATTTTTAGAGAACTTGATTAACAAGCAGCCTCTATTAGTATTAACATAGCCACATGCATAAAAAACAAAATAAAATATAATTGTACTGATTAATTATACAGACACCAAAGTGATACAACGGAAAAGATTAATTGTTTTGATGAACATCAAAGTTCATCACGGAATGCTAAAAAATGCAAAAAAAACCATCTAACGTTTATCATCTTGCGCGTTAGACAATATTTATGCGCTTTAGCCTTATCATTTCATCCCTAAACCTGATTTCATCATAATTCATAAATTTAATCTTGCATTTTATGCAATTAAAAGTCATTTTTAAAGATACATATGCAACATTTCTAAAATGTATGCAATTTTAGCCTCCGGGCAATATATATTGTTGTCATTTGACCCTTCACGAGATGCTGCCTTACGATTCAAACATGAATGCAAGTTCTTATAAGTCTCGTCTGCAATCATAGGCTTGTGATGCTTGTGTTTGTCTACAAGTTTTTCTGCTTCATCTAGCAAATCAGTAATGTGATTTGGAGGATAGAAGCTTCTCAGTTCAAGAACCCCTTCACAGAAAACCATGTCATCACTATCCACATCCCAATTAGATCTTGGCCGTTTGTGAACCCCAAACTTGGCAGTAACATGTGACTCAATCGGATCAGCACCACCTCGAAGCTGCGCATCACAAAAGTCACGACAACAGGCGAGACAAAAGTCAGATTTGCATGTCTGACAGTGTTTGTGGAGGGCAAATATTGACGTCTTGCAGTTGTCACTACAAAAAAAAAGGGGTTAAGTAAACAACTATAAAACATAAGGATAACTACAAGACAACAATAGATTAATAATTCCCAACCAGTACGACTGCTCTCCATTTGAGTCATCTAGCTTTGCTATACTTAGCTCTGAGAGTGAGAGCCCTGTAATGTATATCCCAGAAGCAAATTAAAAACTGAACATATATGGGATGAAACTAATAATTCTTAGGAATTAGTATTAATTAGGGCATAAGATGAGAGATAAACTGGACCTATAATCTAACAAAACATACAATAAAAGTAGTAAAAAGCAGGATATCAAATAGATAAGTAATCCAAAGGCCAACAGTCATAGGGTTCAAAAGTCAAAGTTTATCAAAGTTTATAAAACAGACAATTCTACTGGAACACATATACACTGATCAAATTTAACTCAATATCAGCATCTGTGAATAGGGCTCTGGTGAGATGAAACGAGTGAGTATATTTTAGGTGTGGTAGCTGGGATTGAGTTTGGGCTAGTGGGTGGGATAGATGATATAGGAACAGGAGACATGACTCCAAGAGGAGAGGTGGAGGGTGTGGAGGAGGGTACGGGATTGGACAATGAAGGTAGTTTAAGATAGTTAAAGGGAAATACATACTCATTGAACAACACATCCTTAGAGATGAATAACCTTCCAGATGCACCAAGACATTTGTAGCCTTTATGCGATGGTGAATAGCCAAGAAAAGTACACTCTGAGGACCTGAAATGCAGTCTATGATTGTTGTAGGGTCTAAGTAATGGAAAACAGGCACAACCAAATACTTTGAGGAAAGCGTAGTTTGGCGGTGTTTTAAACAAAACTTGGACAGGGATCAAATTAGTGTGTGAGGCAGGCAACCTGTTAATTAGATAAACTGCAGTATGGAATGCATGATCCCAAAAATGATAGGGAAGAGAAGCTTGAGACAACAAGGACAAACCTTTCTCAACAATATCTCTATGTTTTCTTTCAACAACCCCATTTTGATGGTGACTAAGTGGTCTAGAGTTTGATACTTGTCACCCAATAATTCAAATAAAATATGATTGAATTTCAGCACAAGGTAGGTGGCCTGTGCACACGCCATTTTTTAGGTGGTGATGGTGGTCCTTGACACATTTATTCAAGAATTAAACGGCACCTCCTCACCCAACTGGCCTTCAAATAAGTATGTGAATATAATGAGTATTAGATGTCCACTCTTAATGATGTTCATCCCTAGCACATGACAAATATAATTTGTTTTTTAATTTTGGCAGGTTGGAATAAACTTTACGGATTTATATAGCTACTTGATTCCTGTGTACGAAATAGAGCCTCTTGAGAAGATTACAAATGCATATCTTGATCAATATCTGTGGTATGAAGGCGACTTCCAATTGGATCAAGCCAGCTGATTTAGAACCACCACCTCTTTTGATTTACAAATGGTGTCAAGGTATAAACAATTTGCAAGGTATCTGGTACACTGGTGATGGCCAGTGCGTTATGATGCTGCATACGAAGTTTGAGAAATTTTTAGAGAAGGTTGATTTAACAATGTTAGATAGGTAATGCATAACAGGTTACTATTGGTCTACCATGGAAACAAATTGTCATCATCATTCCAGAACTTGTCATAAGTGCCAGATCGATTGGGATATAAATTGATGTTGTGGGAGAGGGTGGTCTGGTTGGGCGATGGAGGTGGAGAAACAGGAAGAGAGAGACATGGCTATTTAATATAAATTTACACCATATGTAAAAGTTATATATTTTACAATGTATTTAAGTGAATAAAATAAAAATTTATATAAATAAAAAATAGTGAAATTTATTTTAAAAGGGGGAATAATAATATTTGAGTTAAATTTTAAAATAGAAAATTCATGTCCGAGGCATCATTCTCCCAAAGTCTTTGGAGACATTATAGAGTGTTTAGTTGTTGCTATTCTAGTTGATTCAAAATATAACAAGACCTCTTTTGGAACCTCTTATGACACCAAATAGATTAACAATTGATCTAAACATCTCCGTTTTCTGGCAGAGACATTAATAGGACAATGAATAGATATGAGAAACAAACATTTTTTTGAAAGGCAGAATAAATATACTATATATAATTAAAAGCAAGGACACTAATGGCCAAAATACACAAGTAACAACAAAAAAATTGGAAACAACACCTCAAATACTCCTCGACCATACATAGCATCTGCAAATAATTAGCTGGAATAATCTATGACCTAGACTTTCTAATTCGAAATCTATCTTACAGTAAGGACAATTATTTTCATAATAATGAGTATAAAGAATTAAACGGCACCTCCTCACCCAACTGGCCTTCAAATAAGTATGTGAATATAATGAGTATTAGATGTCCACTCTTAATGATGCTCATCCCTAGCACATGACAAATATAATTTGTTTTTTAATTTTGGCAGGTTGGAATAAAGTTTACGGATTTATATAGCTACTTGATTCCTGTGTACGAAATAGAGCCTCTTGAGAAGATTACAAATGCATATCTTGATCAATATCTGTGGTATGAAGGCGACTTCCAATTGGATCAAGCCAACAGATTTAGAACCACCACCTCTTTTGATTTACAAATGGTGTCAAGGTATAAACAATTTGCAAGGTATCTGGTACACTGGTGATGGCCAGTGCATTGTGATGCTGCATACGAAGTTTGAGAAATTTTTAGAGAAGGTTGATTTAACAATGTTAGATAGGTAATGCATAACAGGTTAGAAGTTATAATGGAATATATATGAAAATGTCGGTCATATAACATGGGACCGGTCGGTCCCCTTGTTGCCTAGGGTGTGGGGCCGGCCGGCCCCCCCTTCCTGCACCATGAAAAATTCGTTTTTCATTTCTAGGCGAAAGCTGTTTGTGTTCATTTCAAATTTTCTTCACAGTACTTTCTTAAAAACCAACATTTTCATATATATTCCATTATAACTTCTAAACACCAAACTCATATCAATACTAACTCATATAACATCAATCTAAACCAACAAAATCATCAATTTCATCATCTCTTTCCCAATCTATACCATACACAAAAACCCTAATTTTTCTCTACCAAAATCAACAACTCAAAACTACAAATTATATGAGCATAGAGATTCAAACCCTTACCTTAGTGTGGATTTTCTTGGAGCAAGATTGAAGATGATTGTGGAGCAAAACCCTAACTTCCTTCTCTTCTTCCTTCTCCTCTTTCTCTCTTTTCTTCTTTCTTTCTTCTTTCTCTTTCTATTCTTACTATCTATTCTATTTACTACTCATTTTATAAAACTATAACACTACTACTAACTTTCCTCCCTCTAACTTTCTAAAATTATAAATTGGCCCCAACTATTATTAATTCAAATTATATAATATAATTCTATTAAAACAATATTACATTAATTAATATTTATTCCATATAAATTTAATTATACCGATTAATCGAACGAAACCAAATACACACCAAATTAATATTACTCAAAATAGTATTTTAACATAATAAATATTTTTATTCGAATAACCGAATTAACATTTTAGTTGATATCAAATAAATATATTTCTTAAAATAGATTTAATTAATAATTTTGGAAAATAATAAATTAAATATCATTTAATTAAAAACGGAGTGTTACAACTCTCCCCCACTTACAGATTTTCGCCCTCGAAAATACGATTGAGACGAACCACAACACGCATACTTATGCATCCGACCAACCAACTCTCACATCTGCCAAGTTATATACCAAGAATACCAAACACCACAAGGGTCTTTCTATGCACAGCTAACCACCAAGATCAACAGCGTCGGGTGCAAATCCCATACAATGCACTCGACACCAAAACGACGACACAAAGGCTAAACGAGTCATAGCCAAACCGGTCCACTAGAGAACCAAAACACAACAAGATCATTACCATAACCATGGTAATACCATTCTAAATCTCCATGCACAATGATTGACAATTAAAACTAGTAATCCATACTATCTCAGGTTAATTCAACAATATCCAACACCACAAAACAATTGCAAATTAACCCTAGCAGGCAATGCTATCTCAAGTTAATTTAACAATTGAAAACACAAAAACGATTGTAAATTAACCCCAGCAAACGATGCTATCTCAAGTTAATTAACAATCTACAACACACAACCAGGGAGCTCCTTAACTTCCTTGATAACTTGTAACAGGCAGCTTACACTGCATAGTCCAAATAACATCTCGACACTTATATCCAACAATATTCGAAACAAAGCCAGTTTCTGAAAAGTCTTCAATCGAACCCAAAATAACAACCATTCAAAACAAGGAAACTTCTATTCTCAGGAATAACCCCTCGGAGCTTTCATAAAACAAAAATCCAACCATCATTGAGTCACTCACAACGTCGCTACTCTACATCACATACTCAAGAAACACTACGTTCTTCAAATCCAAGGTTTGTACTTATAAAACTCAAGATACGCTTTTCTTATCCTCATCACGACCTTACAAAACCCGATACTTAACACGATCCTCATCATCCTTGAAGCGAACCAGTTACCCATAACGCAACAATAACTCTTACAGCTACTCATGAGAGCATTGTTTATATATCCATAATTATACCTGATATAGTAGTCACTCCAACAACATGCCGCATACTCGTCATAAACATACTTTGTCTTGAAACATTCAGGTAGATACTCCATATTCTCAACACGAACTGTAGAAACAAGCTTCAAACCAATTCTCAATAAACACTCCAACTCTACGTAACTGATCCATCCAACCTCAATATTCAGAAGTAGAATCTCGTCCACAATAATCGCCTCGTTCCTTATTCCAAAAACAACGTAGAACTTGGCAACCTTTGTTCTCCACGAACAACACCACAGACTCACTCTACTGCAACTTATCCGAACGAATAATCTCTTCCAAAAACAAACTCCCAAGCTGGCTCTCTCACTTACTTAATCTCTGAAATAGACATCTTGTGCATATTCGACGAACACCTTCCAATACAGAAACAAAGTCCATAAAGGTTTCCCTTTCTTTCTTACAGTAATCCACTTCTTTATCTAAAATCAGAGAAATAAAATTGCACGGAAGGGATGTCACAACACACATCACATTCCAAAGTTTTTACAGAAAAACAGACAGGGTATGTTTGAAAGTTTAAGCTTATCAACACAAAACAAACATACATAAATATTTAACTTCTTTCTCTCGTGCAAACGCAACGGAGTTTCATAAATTCACTTCATCTCCATTCATGGAGGAATTAAAATATAACATAGGCCTCCGGCCAAAATGATTCACATAAACAACAGGTTATCAATTCTCATATACATAACATCATATATACAAAATAAGGATTATATACAACATGATCCGAATATAGAATAAATGAGTTCAACACTAAACAAAACCCCCCAGGTGTTACTACCAGAGCATTGACTCAAGGACTCAAAAATAAAACGGACTACACTTCCATGCATCCGCTAAGCTAGTGCCTCACACTACCGTCTTCGGTACCTGAACAATGCCATAGCAAGCATTTTCCAACAGAAGGGTAAGAATTCCTATAATCATATAACATATAATTTTAAGTAAATGAAATGGCAATGAAAATAAGGAATTCGTTACTCTCTTAAGATTAAGTCGTTTCATGATATCACCATCCTTGATATGTAAACATTCTTCTAAACAATGGCAAGAACCAAACATAAACAATTCCATTCACAATTCATACATAAAGTATAATATACATCAAACCATCAATACATAAACCATTCCATCACCAATTAGCACATAACCATACACATCAACACATAAACCATTGTATGTTTACTAGGGATGTGGCAACATAACCCCTACTATATATAACATAGGGGCATAAACCCTAGGAGTTATGCCCCTAGTAGGGGTTTATGTCCCTAATATATATATATAACATAGGAAATAAACCCTTACTAAGGGCATAACCCTACTAGAAGGAGTTATGACCATATTTCTAACCTTACTTCGGCCCGTGATCATATAACCCCTACTAGCTTTATAGATTTCGTTGGAAGGGTCAGCCATTTACGGAAACACACACATGTATGTATGTATGATGAGATGATATGTATGCTAAGAAAACAACAACTAGCATGAATCCCTTCTAGAGCCAGAATCCCTTCTAAGGAGAATCCCTTCTAGCATGAATCCCTTCTAACATGAATCCCTTCTAAGGAGAATCCCTTCTAAGGAGAACCCCTTCTAATGAGAACCCCTTCTAGAACATGAATCCCTTCTAAAATGAATCCCTTCTAGAGCCAGAATCCCTTCTAAGGAGAATCCCTTCTAACATGAATCCCTTCTAAGGAGAATCCCTTTCCCTTCTAGCATGAATCCCTTCTAGAGCCAGAATCCCTTCTAAGGAGAATCCCTTCTAACATGAATCCCTTCTAAGGAGAATCCCTTCTAATAAGAACCCCTTCTAATGAGAACCCCTTCTAGAACATGAATCCCTTCTAACGTGAATCCCTTCTAACATAAATCCCTTTGAGAGCCAGAATGGATTCTCCTTAGAAGGGATTCTGGCTCTAGAAGGGATTCTGGTTCTAGAAGGGATTCATGCTAGAAGGGATTCTCCTTAGAAGGGATTCTGGCTCTAGAAGGGATTCTGGTTCTAGAAGGGATTCATGCTAGAAGGGATTCTCCTTAGAAGGGATTCTGGCTCTAGAAGGAGAATCCCTTCTAAGGAGAATCCCTTCTAGAGCCAGAATCCCTTCTAAGGAGAATCCCTTCTAGCATGAATCCCTTCTAACATGAATCCCTTCTAAGGAGAATCCCTTCTAATGAGAACCCCTTCTAATGAGAACCCCTTCTAGAACATGAATCCCTTCTAACATGAATCCCTTCTAGAGCCAGAATCCCTTCTAAGGAGAATCCCTTCTAACATGAATCCCTTCTAAGGAGAATCCTTTCTAATGAGAATCCCAATGGGTTGAGGCCTGATGTGAAGAAGGCAATTTCTTATCAACAAATTACTCGCTTTTCCGAGTTGGTAAACAAGAGTCGGATTTATGATAAAGATAGTCGGGAAAGTAGTGCATACTACAAGAATCTGAAGGATAGGAAGGGTAAGGGACAAATGCGTCCTAAGCCCTATGAAGGAAGAGGAAAACGACCAATGAGTGGAGGGAAGAGTCCAAGTGGAGGAGTAACTACCCCGATCAAGTGCTTTAAGTGTGGTAAGGAAGGACATCGTGCTATGGAATGTCGTCAGGTGATAATTAAGTGTTTCAAGTGTGACTGGGTGGGTCACAAAGCTGTGGATTGTAGAGTAGGTGTGACTTGCTTTAACTGTGGTGAGCGAGGTCACATAAGTACCAAATGTCCAAAGCCGAAGAAGGAAGCTAGAAAAGTCTTTGCCTTGTCTGGAGCAGAGACTTCTGCTGAGGAGCGTCTAATCAGAGGTACATATTTTATCTCTAATGTACCTTTGGTTGCTATTATTGATACGGGTGCGACGCATTCGTTTGTTGCTTTGGATTGCGCCAAGAGATTGGGCCTTGTTTTGTCTACTTTGGATCGAAGTATGGAAATAGATACACCTGCGATGGGTTCAGTTTCTACATCTGATATTTGTTTAAGATGCCCGTTGAGAATATGTGGTAGAGATTTCCTTGTGGATCTCATTTGTCTTCCTTTGAGTCAGATAGACGTTATTCTTGGTATGGACTGGTTGAGAGCCAACCATGTCTATATTAATTGTTTTATTAAGGCGGTCCTTTTTCTCGAGTCTGAGAAAGAAGGTGATTCATTCTTGTCGACCCAACAGATGAAGAAGTGTGTTAGAGATGGTGCTGAGTTGTTTGTCTTGATGGCAAGTTTGAATTTGGGTGAAAGGGAAGTAAGTAAAGATTTACCTGTTGTGTGTGATTTTCCAGAAGTGTTTCCGGAGGAAATTATGGATTTGCCTCCGAAACGTGAAGTTGTAACACCCCTTCTAAATACCCCAATTAAAGGTAAATATTTAAAATCAGAGAAATAAAATTGCACGGAAGGGATGTCACAACACACATCATATTCCAAAGTTTTTACAGAAAAACAATGCCATAGCAAGCATTTTCCAACAGAAGGGTAAGAATTCCTATAATCATATAACATGTAATTTTAAGTAAATGAAATGGCAATGAAAATAAGGAATTCGTTACTCTCTTAAGATTAAGTCGTTTCATGATATCACCATCCTTGATATGTAAACATTCTTCTAAACAATGGCAAGAACCAAACATAAACAATTCCATTCACAATTCATACATAAAGTATAATATACATCAAAACATCAATACATAAACCATTCCATCACCAATTAGCACATAACCATACACATCAACACATAAACCATTGTATGTTTACTAGTGATGTGGCAATCTTTCTCTCGTGAAAACGCAACGGAGTTTCATAAATTCACTTCATCTCCATTCATGGAGGAATTAAAATATAACATAGGCCTCCGGCCAAAATGATTCACATAAACAACAGGTTATCAATTCTCATATACATAACATCATATATACAAAATAAGGATTATATACAACATGATCCGAATATAGAATAAATGAGTTCAACACTAAACAAAACCCCCCAGGTGTTACTACCAGAGCATTGACTCAAGGACTCAAAAATAAAACGGACTACACTTCCATGCATCCGCTAAGCTAGTGCCTCGCACTACCGTCTTCGGTACCTGAACAATGCCATAGCAAGCATTTTCCAACAGAAGGGTAGGAATTCCTATAATCATATAACATGTAATTTTAAGTAAATGAAATGGCAATGAAAATAAGGAATTCGTTACTCTCTTAAGATTAAGTCGTTTCATGATATCACCACCCCCATAACATCATATATACAAAATAAGGATTATATACAACATGATCCGAATATAGAATAAATGAGTTCAACACTAAACAACCCTTCTAAGGGGTTCTCATTAGAAGGGATTCTCCTTAGAAGGGATTCATGTTAGAAGGGATTCATGCTAGAAGGGATTCTCCTTAGAAGGGATTCTGGCTCTAGAAGGGATTCTGGTTCTAGAAGGGATTCATGCTAGAAGGGATTCTCCTTAGAAGGGATTCTGGCTCTAGAAGGAGAATCCCTTCTAAGGAGAATCCCTTCTAGAGCCAGAATCCCTTCTAAGGAGAATCCCTTCTAGCATAAAGGTAAATATTTAAAATCAGAGAAATAAAATTGCACGGAAGGGATGTCACAACACACATCACATTCCAAAGTTTTTACAGAAAAACAATGCCATAGCAAGCATTTTCCAACAAAAGGGTAAGAATTCCTATAATCATATAACATGTAATTTTAAGTAAATGAAATGGCAATGAAAATAAGGAATTCGTTACTCTCTTAAGATTAAGTCGTTTCATTCCAAAGTTTTTACAGAAAAACAGACAGGGTATGTTTGAAAGTTTAAGCTTATCAACACAAAACAAACATACATAAATATTTAACTTCTTTCTCTCGTGCAAACGAACGGAGTTTCATAAATTCACTTCATCTCCATTCATGGAGGAATTAAAATATAACATAGGCCTCCGGCCAAAATGATTCACATAAACAACAGGTTATCAATTCTCATATACATAACATCATATATACAAAATAAGGATTATATACAACATGATCCGAATATGATGAAGATAGTTGGGAAAGTAGTGCATACTACAAGAATCTGAAGGATAGGAAGGGTAAGGGACAAATGCGTCCTAAGCCCTATGAAGGAAGAGGAAAACGACTTCTAAACAATGGCAAGAACCAAACATAAACAATTCCATTCACAATTCATACATAAAGTATAATATACATCAAAACATCAATACATAAACCATTCCATCACCAATTAGCACATAACCATACACATCAACACATAAACCATTGTATGTTTACTAGGGATGTGGCAATCTTTCTCTCGTGCAAACGCAACGGAGTTTCATAAATTCACTTCATCTCCATTCATGGAGGAATTAAAATATAACATAGGTCTCCGGCCAAAATGATTCACATAAACAACATGTTATCAATTCTCATATACATAACATCATATATACAAAATAAGGATTATATACAACATGATCCGAATATAGAATAAATGAGTTCAACACTAAACAAAACCCCCCAGTTGTGTGTGATTTTCCAGAAGTGTTTCCGGAGGAAATTATGGATTTGCCTCCGAAACATGAAGTTGTAACACCCCTTCTAAATACCCCAATTAAAGGTAAATATTTAAAATCAGAGAAATAAAATTGCACGGAAGGGATGTCACAACACACATCACATTCCAAAGTTTTTACAGAAAAACAGACAGGGTATGTTTGAAAGTTTAAGCTTATCAACACAAAACAAACATACATAAATATTTAACTTCTTTCTCTCGTGCAAACGCAACGGAGTTTCATAAATTCACTTCATCTCCATTCATGGAGGAATTAAAATATAACATAGGCCTCCGGCCAAAATGATTCACATAAACAACAGGTTATCAATTCTCATATACATAACATCATATATACAAAATAAGGATTATATACAACATGATCCGAATATAGAATAAACAATGGCAAGAACCATGGAGGAATTAAAATATAACATAGGCCTCCGGTCAAAATGATTCACATAAACAACAGGTTATCAATTCTCATTAACATAACATCATATATACAAAATAAGGATTATATACAACATGATCCGAATATAGAATAAATAAGTTCAACACTAAACAAAACCCCCCAGGTGTTACTACCAGAGCATTGACTCAAGGACTCAAAAATAAAACGGACTACACTTCCATGCATCCGCTAAGCTAGTGCCTCGCACTACCGTCTTCGGTACCTGAACAATGCCATAGCAAGCATTTTCCAACAGAAGGGTAAGAATTCCTATAATCATATAACATGTAATTTTAAGTAAATGAAATGGCAATGAAAATAAGGAATTCGTTACTCTCTTAAGATTAAGTTGTTTCATGATATCACCATCCCCATAACATCATATATACAAAATAAGGATTATATTCAACATGATCCGAATATAGAATAAATGAGTTCAACACTAAACAACCCTTCTAAGGGGTTCTCATTAGAAGGGATTCTCCTTAGAAGGGATTCATGTTAGAAGGGATTCATGCTAGAAGGGATTCTCCTTAGAAGGGATTCTGGCTCTAGAAGGGATTCTGGTTCTAGAAGAGATTCATGCTAGAAGGGATTCTCCTTAGAAGGGATTCTGGCTCTAGAAGGAGAATCCCTTCTAAGGAGAATCCCTTCTAGAGCCAGAATCCCTTCTAAGGAGAATCCCTTCTAGCATGAATCCCTTCTAACATGAATCCCTTCTAAGGAGAATCCCTTCTAATAAGAACCCCTTCTAATAAGAACCCCTTCTAATGAGAACCCCTTCTAGAACATGAATCCCTTCTAACATGAATCCCTTCTAGAGCCATAATCCCTTCTAAGGAGAATCCCTTCTAACATGAATCCCTTCTAAGGAGAATCCCTTCTAATGAGAACCCCAATGGGTTGGGGCCTGATGTGAAGAAGGCAATTTCTTATCAACAAGTCGTTTCATGATATCACCATCCTTGATATGTAAACATTCTTCTAAACAATGGCAAGAACCAAACATAAACAATTCCATTCACAATTCATACATAAAGTATAATATACATCAAAACATCAATACATAAACCATTCCATCACCAATTAGCACATAACCATATACATCAACACATAAACCATTGTATGTTTACTAGGGATGTGGCAATCTTTCTCTCATGCAAACGCAACGGAGTTTCATAAATTCACTTCATCTCCATTCATGGAGGAATTAAAATATAACATAGGCCTCCGGCCAAAATGATTCACATAAACAACAGGTTATCAATTCTCATATACATAACATCATATATACAAAATAAGGATTATATACAACATGATCCGAATATAGAATAAATGAGTTCAACACTAAACAAAACCCCCCAGGTGTTACTACCAGAGCATTGACTCAAGGACTCAAAAATAAAACGGACTACACTTTCATGCATCCGCTAAGCTAGTGCCTCGCACTACCGTCTTCGGTACCTGAACATTGCCATAGCAAGCATTTTCCAACAAAAGGGTAAGAATTCCTATAATCATATAACATGTAATTTTAAGTAAATGAAATGGCAATGAAAATAAGGAATTCGTTACTCTCTTAGAAGGGATTCTGGCTCTAGAAGGAGAATCCCTTCTAAGGAGAATCCCTTCTAGAGCCAGAATCCCTTCTAAGGAGAATCCCTTCTAGCATGAATCCCTTCTAACATGAATCCCTTCTAAGGAGAATCCCTTCTAATGAGAACCCCTTCTAATGAGAACCCCTTCTAGAACATGAATCCCTTCTAACATGAATCCCTTCTAAAGCCAGAATCCCTTCTAAGGAGAATCCCTTCTAACATGAATCCCTTCTAAGGAGAATCCCTTCTAATGAGAACCCCAATGGGTTGAGGCCTGATGTGAAGAAGGCAATTTCTTATCAACAAATTACTCGCTTTTCCGAGTTGGTAAACAATGGAATGTCGTCAGGTGATAATTAAGTGTTTCAAGTGTGACCGGGTGGGTCACAAAGCTGTGGATTGTTGAGTAGGTGTGAGTGTGACTTGCTTTAACTGTGGTGAGCGAGGTCACATAAGTACCAAATGTCCAAAGCCGAAGAAGGAAGCTGGAAAAGTCTTTGCCTTGTCTGGAGCAGAGACTTCTGCTGAGGAGCGTCTAATCAGAGGTACATGTTTTATCTCTAATGTACCTTTGGTTGCTATTATTGATACGGGTGCGACGCAACGGAGTTTATCAACACAAAACAAACATACATAAATATTTAACTTCTTTCTCTCATGCAAACGCAACGGAGTTTCATAAATTCACTTCATCTCCATTCATGGAGGAATTAAAATATAACATAGGCCTCCGGCCAAAATGATTCACATAAACAACAGGTTATCAATTCTCATATACATAACATCATATATACAAAATAAGGATTATATACAACATGATCCGAATATAGAATAAACAATGGCAAGAACCATGGAGGAATTAAAATATAACATAGGCCTCCGGCCAAAATGATTCACATAAACAACAGGTTATCAATTCTCATATACATAACATCATATATACAAAATAAGGATTATATACAACATGATCCGAATATAGAATAAATGAGTTCAATACTAAACAAAACCCCCCAGGTGTTACTACCAGAGCATTGACTCAAGGACTCAAAAATAAAACGGACTACACTTCCATGCATCCGCTAAGCTAGTGCCTCGCACTACCGTCTTCGGTACCTGAACAATGCCATAGCAATCATTTTCCAACAGAAGGGTAAGAATTCCTATAATCATATAACATGAAATTTTAAGTAAATGAAATGGCAATGAAAATAAGGAATTCGTTACTCTCTTAAGATTAAGTCGTTTCATGATATCACCATCCCCATAACATCATATATACAAAATAAGGATTATATACAACATGATCCGAATATAGAATAAATGAGTTCAACACTAAACAACCCTTCTAAGGGGTTCTCATTAGAAGGGATTCTCCTTAGAAGGGATTCATGTTAGAAGGGATTCATGCTAGAAGGGATTCTCCTTAGAAGGGATTCTGGCTCTAGAAGGGATTCTGGTTCTAGAAGAGATTCATGCTAGAAGGGATTCTCCTTAGAAGGGATTCTGGCTCTAGAAGGAGAATCCCTTCTAAGGAGAATCCCTTCTAGAGCCAGAATCCCTTCTAAGGAGAATCCCTTCTAGCATGAATCCCTTCTAACATGAATCCCTTCTAAGGAGAATCCCTTCTAATAAGAACCCCTTCTAATGAGAACCCCTTCTAGAACATGAATCCCTTCTAACATGAATCCCTTCTAGAGCCATAATCCCTTCTAAGGAGAATCCCTTCTAACATGAATCCCTTCTAAGGAGAATCCCTTCTAATGAGAACCCCAATGGGTTGAGGCCTGATGTGAAGAAGGCAATTTCTTATCAACAAGTCGTTTCATGATATCACCATCCTTGATATGTAAACATTCTTCTAAACAATGGCAAGAACCAAACATAAACAATTCCATTCACAATTCATACATAAAGTATAATATACATCAAAACATCAATACATAAACCATTCCATCACCAATTAGCACATAACCATACACATCAACACATAAACCATTGTATGTTTACTAGGGATGTGGCAATCTTTCTCTCGTGCAAACGCAACGGAGTTTCATAAATTCACTTCATCTCCATTCATGGAGGAATTAAAATATAACATAGGCCTCCGGCCAAAATGATTCACATAAACAACAGGTTATCAATTCTCATATACATAACATCATATATACAAAATAAGGATTATATACAACATGATCCGAATATAGAATAAATGAGTTCAACACTAAACAAAACCCCCCAGGTGTTACTACCAGAGCATTGACTCAAGGACTCAAAAATAAAACGGACTACACTTTCATGCATCCGCTAAGCTAGTGCCTCGCACTACCGTCTTCGGTACCTGAACATTGCCATAGCAAGCATTTTCCAACAAAAGGGTAAGAATTCCTATAATCATATAACATGTAATTTTAAGTAAATGAAATGGCAATAAAAATAAGGAATTCGTTACTCTCTTAGAAGGGATTCTGGCTCTAGAAGGAGAATCCCTTCTAAGGAGAATCCCTTCTAGAGCCAGAATCCCTTCTAAGGAGAATCCCTTCTAGCATGAATCCCTTCTAACATGAATCCCTTCTAAGGAGAATCCCTTCTAATGAGAACCCCTTCTAATGAGAACCCCTTCTAGAACATGAATCCCTTCTAACATGAATCCCTTCTAAAGCCAGAATCCCTTCTAAGGAGAATCCCTTCTAACATGAATCCCTTCTAAGGAGAATCCCTTCTAATGAGAACCCCAATGGGTTGAGGCCTGATGTGAAGAAGGCAATTTCTTATCAACAAATTACTCGCTTTTCCGAGTTGGTAAACAATGGAATGTCGTCAGGTGATAATTAAGTGTTTCAAGTGTGACCGGGTGGGTCACAAAGCTGTGGATTGTTGAGTAGGTGTGAGTGTGACTTGCTTTAACTGTGGTGAGCAAGGTCACATAAGTACCAAATGTCCAAAGCCGAAGAAGGAAGCTGGAAAAGTCTTTGCCTTGTCTGGAGCAGAGACTTCTGCTGAGGAGCGTCTAATCAGAGGTACATGTTTTATCTCTAATGTACCTTTGGTTGCTATTATTGATACGGGTGCGACGCAACGGAGTTTATCAACACAAAACAAACATACATAAATATTTAACTTCTTTCTCTCGTGCAAACGCAACGGAGTTTCATAAATTCACTTCATCTCCATTCATGGAGGAATTAAAATATAACATAGGCCTCCGGCCAAAATGATTCACATAAACAACAGGTTATCAATTCTCATATACATAACATCATATATACAAAATAAGGATTATATACAACATGATCCGAATATAGAATAAACAATGGCAAGAACCATGGAGGAATTAAAATATAACATAGGCCTCCGGCCAAAATGATTCACATAAACAACAGGTTATCAATTCTCATATACATAACATCATATATACAAAATAAGGATTATATACAACATGATCCGAATATAGAATAAATGAGTTCAATACTAAACAAAACCCCCCAGGTGTTACTACCAGAGCATTGACTCAAGGACTCAAAAATAAAACGGACTACACTTCCATGCATCCGCTAAGCTAGTGCCTCGCACTACCGTCTTCGGTACCTGAACAATGCCATAGCAATCATTTTCCAACAGAAGGGTAAGAATTCCTATAATCATATAACATGAAATTTTAAGTAAATGAAATGGCAATGAAAATAAGGAATTCGTTACTCTCTTAAGATTAAGTCGTTTCATGATATCACCATCCCCATAACATCATATATACAAAATAAGGATTATATACAACATGATCCGAATATAGAATAAATGAGTTCAACACTAAACAACCCTTCTAAGGGGTTATCATTAGAAGGGATTCTCCTTAGAAGAGATTCATGTTAGAAGGGATTCATGCTAGAAGGGATTCTCCTTAGAAGGGATTCTGGCTCTAGAAGGGATTCTGGTTCTAGAAGGGATTCATGCTAGAAGGGATTCTCCTTAGAAGGGATTCTGGCTCTAGAAGGAGAATCCCTTCTAAGGAGAATCCCTTCTAGAGCCAGAATCCCTTCTAAGGAGAATCCCTTCTAGCATGAATCCCTTCTAACATGAATCCCTTCTAAGGAGAATCCCTTCTAATGAGAACCCCTTCTAATGAGAACCCCTTCTAGAACATGAATCCCTTCTAACATGAATCCCTTCTAGAGCCAAAATCCCTTCTAAGGAGAATCCCTTCTAACATGAATCTCTTCCAAGGAGAATCCCTTCTAATGAGAACCCCAATGGGTTGAGGCCTGATGTGAAGAAGGCAATTTCTTATCAACAAATTACTCGCTTTTCCGAGTTGGTAAACAATGGAATGTCGTCAGGTGATAATTAAGGGTTTTAAGTGTGACCGGGTGGGTCACAAAGCTGTGGATTGTAGAGTAGGTGTGAGTGTGACTTGCTTTAACTGTGGTGAGCGAGGACACATAAGTACCAAATGTCCAAAGCCGAAGAAGGAAGCTGGAAAAGTCTTTGCCTTGTCTGGAGCAGAGACTTCTGCTGAGGAGCGTCTAATCAGAGGTACATGTTTTATCTCTAATGTACCTTTGGTTGCTATTATTGATACGGGTGCGACGCATTCGTTTGTTGCTTTGGATTGCGCCAAGAGATTGGGCCTTGTCTTGTCTACTTTGGATCGAAGTATGGAAATAGATACACCTGCGATGGGTTCAGTTTCTACATCTGATATTTGTTTAAGATGCCCGTTGAGAATATGTGGTAGAGATTTCCTTGTGGATCTCATTTGTCTTCCTTTGAGTCAGATAGACGTTATTCTTGGTATGGACTGGTTGAGAGCCAACCATGTCTATATTAATTGTTTTGTTAAGGCGGTCCTTTTTCTCGAGTCTGAGAAAGAAGGTGATTCATTCTTGTCGACCCAACAGATGAAGAAGTGTGTTAGAGATGGTGCTGAGTTGTTTGTCTTGATGGCAAGTTTGAATTTGGGTGAAAGGGAAGTAAGTAAAGATTTACCTGTTGTGTGTGATTTTCCAGAAGTGTTTCCGGAGGAAATTATGGATTTGCCTCCGAAACGTGAAGTTGTAACACCCCTTCTAAATACCCCAATTAAAGGTAAATATTTAAAATCAGAGAAATAAAATTGCACGGAAGGGATGTCACAACACACATCACATTCCAAAGTTTTTACAGAAAAACAATGCCATAGCAAGCATTTTCCAACAGAAGGGTAAGAATTCCTATAATCATATAACATGTAATTTTAAGTAAATGAAATGGCAATGAAAATAAGGAATTCGTTACTCTCTTAAGATTAAGTCGTTTCATGATATCACCATCCTTGATATGTAAACATTCTTCTAAACAATGGCAGAATCCCTTAAGGAGAATCTCTTCTAGAGCCAGAATCCCTTCTAAGGAGAATCCCTTCTAGCATGAATTCCTTCTAACATGAATCCCTTCTAGAGCCAGAATCCCTTCTAAGGAGAATCCCTTCTAACATGAAATCCCTTCTAAGGAGAATCCCTTCTAATGAGAACCCCTTCTAATGAGAATCCCTTCTAGAACATGAATCCCTTCTAACGTGAATCTCTTCTAACATGAATCCCTTCTAGAGCCAGAATCCCTTTTAAGGAGAATCCCTTCTAACATGAATCCCTTCTAGAACCAGAATCCCTTCTAAGGAGAATCCCTTCTAGCATGAATCCCTTCTAGAACCAGAATCCCTTCTAGAGCCAGAATCCCTTCTAAGGAGAATCCCTTCTAGCATGAATCCCTTCTAACATGAATCCCTTCTAAGGAGAATCCCTTCTAATGAGAACTAAAGCCAGAATCCTTTCTAAGGAGAATCCCTTCTAACATGAATCCCTTCTAAGGAGAATCCCTTCTAATGAGA